>JBAMBM010000813.1:0-27874 GCA_037043425.1 Hirtodrosophila duncani
TGTTGTATGCCAAATGAGCATATGCCTACAGTATTGTAGAGTATACAGTATAACAAGTGGTCATATGCCCAACTTAAAAGTAAGAGTAATAACTCATAACATAACGACAATTTGTTGCTATGTTTATAAGTGCGGTAATAGGAGCCGTCACTTATGCGGACTGGCCGCAGCGTGGGATCGCTAACGTAAACACTTTTCAAGTATGTGCCGTCTGTACATATATACATGTCTATACATAGCCACATACATACATACATACTGCAACTCTCTCTCTGCCGACGTTCGGCAGAGCTATCTTATAATATTCTATGTAATAAGCCTCTGAACATAATTGAATAAAGGAGAATGGGCAGTCTCTTAAAAACCTATCTACCAACAAGACGTGTACTTATTTGAAACATAAAATAACATTTAATATATGGTTATATGGTAGGTTATATAGTAGGTTATATGGTAGGTATATGATATAATTGTTCGATCTTGATCAGATCAGCTCAGTGGACGTGAGGCTTATTAAAATCGATACGAACCAAGTTTGCTTTGATTTGGATGATAAACAGAAAAGCTATGCTCCTAAGTGTTCATTCCTCTACAGGTATCTAAAAGCGTGCTTTCCGCCTCTTTCACATTGTTTTTCAAAACCGGGGCTGCTTAAAGATCGGGCGCTGAGGCATTTGAATGGCTTGAGCTGCTTCTTCTGCTCTTTTGTTGCCTTAGGCCTCAGGCCATTGACAATTAAGTTTTTACTGCTGCTTTGGTTCACCAGATGTTTGAGCTCCTTCCTATCCGCTACGCTCTTGTTTTAGAGCGGTTCCAGGTCGGCTTTTAAGTCCTGTTTTTCGGCTTGAAAAGCTTGTATTTTTTCTGCTACTTTTCCAAGTTGGTCTTTTATGTCGGAGATGTCTTCTTTAGAATCTAGGCTTTCTCTCATTTGCTTCACTTTGTCGTCAAACAGTAGCTAGAACGTGAATTAACCTATTTTATTCGTTTTTTTTTTTTTGCACTAATTTTAAGCGTATTTTCTGGTGGTTCTTACGCCACGAAGGATGGAAACTCTCTGCTACCACAGTATCCCTGCTCGGACGCCACCTGTAATGAAGTCTCTCAGTCCAGCTAAGGACACCCAGAGAACTTTGTAATATGCCGAGACAGCAGAGGCGAGAGAAGTGGCCATTATGGTCGTACAAGTTTGAGCCCAAGTATTGTACAAAACAAATAGAAGACAGTTGACATGACCTTCATATAAAATCAGCTTTATTCTCTAACTTTTATGCAAATTCCTACATAGTTCCCTAACAGCTACACTGGTTTCAGTACTAATCGAGCACGATCCCCTGGGCTAGCTTAGGTGCTACATAGCAAATCTGATCCGCTCCGGACACATGAAACGCTCGTATGTCAGGCACAGCGACTATGGGCGGACACCAGCCCGCTGTGGCATTTGGACACGTGGGCACCGGCAGTTTGGAGAGTATCGATAACACAACGGCGAAGGGGAAGTCGTCAGTCGATGTGGTGGACGTGGCGATGCCAAGAGTCAGACGATACGGTGGACGAGGCGATGTCGAAGACTCAGGCGATGCGGTGGACGATTCGATTGCGACGGCTAAGACGAGGCGGTGGACGAATCGACGGCGAAGTTGTCACACGATGCTGTGCTGAGACACTCAGTCTCCGCTCTAAGCGATATGGTAGAGGTTGTGGGTGATTGCGTTGATATTAGCGAATCATGTCTGTTCACTATCGGGCTCTGAAAGCAAGAGAGCTTCCTATCTTTTCCATCCAGGTTACAAGCCGCCCCTTAGTGCAGAAGTTGTTGTGTTGCTACGATGTTGGTGGTCGTCGTGTTGCTGCGCTGCCGCTCTTATGCCCTAAGTAACTTACAGAATTCTCTTCCTCACATTGTATATGGGCGAATATGAACTCTAAACAATGTAGAGTAGAGACCTGGTTTTATGATCGGACCTACCATAAGAATATTATTGAGAGACAACTGTAGTGAACTTTGCTTGAAGCATCATAAACTGTTTTTGACTTTGTGGTTCGAGCACGAAAGCACGATCTGATGTTAAACGATTATTAGCTATGCTGACTGATTTCTTACAAAGTTGTTGTTCAGGGGTATACAAATTTGGATTGGCTGTATTTGGAAAGTTTTCCTGCACCCTAAACTTACAAACAAGTTTAACAGATGCGGTTACATTGAGAGAGAGAGAGAGAGAGAGCAGTAATTACGTATGTATGTGGGTATAACATTACAGAGAGCAGATCAGTTATCTGCATATATCAAAGGCAGAGAATGAGCTTACTGTTTTACTGCGGGCCAGCTTTTTTTATAACGGGACATTGACTTACAATACGCAATACGTTCAAGGGGCTCCGCACCGGACTTGTCACTAATAATATGTAAAATCATTTAACAAATATTTTGTAAGCGAATCAATTATATCATAACTTTGTATTTCGTGGTGGATATGCATAGATTGCCCTTAATGGAGTCAATATGTATATTCTCGCTCTCACAAAGTAACTATGCCGCTGGTGTTGGCGCTGGCGTCTAAAGGCTCAAAACTTTTGACGACAGGAGATCAACAGCGGTCGCGGGTTCGATTCCCGCGCTTGGGCTGGGTGTTCCGTGTTGTATATATATATGTATGCGTTGTGATTGTTTGTGCTCGACCTCGTCCCTGTCAATTGTGTGTACCGGGACGCTGAACTCCCCTCAACCCCTCATCCCTTCACCAACTCACCCCCTCACCACCTCACCTACTTATCACCCCTCCTCAACAACTCGACACAAGTTAATGTACTGTAATTGCTAATGTAAATTCCATACAATATACTGATTGTCCACCTAATAGGACAGATTGTATATATAGATAATGATATATATTTAAAAAAAAAACAAAGTAACTATAAGTATATTTGTTTTCGAACAAAAAATTAACCAAATAATCATTAAATAAACGCTTTGTCTGCCTGTTACATAAATTGGAAAAACGTTTATATACCCTTGTGGTATATCAAGGTGGACATGAGTAAATTGCCCTTATTGGTGTATATAGGTATATATTTCGCTCTCACAAAGGAACTATAGGTAAACAATATTTTCGAGAGCAAACGAAATAATTATTACATAAATTGCATAAACTTTTATATACCCCTGTGGTAAGGTATATTGTTCTAATATTCAACAGTTATACAAAAAGTTACGTATTTATTACTTATGCTCAATAAATAGAATTCTGTTAGGTACTGAAAACTTACTAGCAAGAAATTCAAAGCATTTACGTTTAATATTTTGTGGGCAATTACCAGATTTGCCCACTTAAAAATAGTAGAACATTTACAAATGGGTTTGTGAATTTACTATTTCAATTGGAAATGAAAGCCAAATTAATTAGCGATGCACAAGCTTTTTATTAAGTATTTCAATTAATGCTCATTGGTTAAGATATTATAAAGTTTATCATCCATCCAGTGTATATAGGTATAATTTTCAGTTTCAGGAATACCACTACGATGTAAACCAAAGTATATCGAAATATCGATATATTACGACGAGCGTTACTTGCGATATGTCCAGGATTAAGAAATATCGCTCAGCCTACATTAAGTGTGGTCTTTCAACTATTTTCGGAACTTATTTATATATGGCAGCATCGGTTTTTAAAATTGAAATATTGAAATGTTATTTTTGTGTACATATTTACATCATATATAAGCGAAATAGGTGTGAATAGTACATTCAGAAAAACTACAAATAGTCTGTACCATCGCTTTTGCTGCTGCTGCGTACACAACACGCAGAGACGACAACGATAACCACTGAAATCTCTATTAGAAAAGTGCAAGCGGGATGGCTATTGCTACTAGAAGCATTGTATACATCATCATACGTACACATGTATACAAATCAATCTATCGCGCGAGCGCTCTAGCTGACAAAGTGACTGCACATCATCAGCTATAGACGGCAGAAGCATAGAGAAGAAATGGGAAAAAAAATTCGCCGTACCTACACATATATGTATCTTTACAAATATCTTAACTTAGAAAATAGCCCACAAAAAGTGTAAAATAGTCAGAAAATGTGTGTCAGGTATAAATACAGTACTATATATAAAAACAAACTGCAATATATATTATGGATGAAAGTTTTTTTTTTATGTGTTGTTATTTTTGTTTTGATTAGTATGTGTTAAGGCTGACGCAAATACTTTTGTATGCATGTGCGCTTTTATACATACGCGTATGTTTTTATTCGGCTGTGTTTGACAATGTAATGGAAAAACACGGTTAACATTCATGCAAGCAAAGTATAAAGAATGTATTTATATTCTTCAACATGTATACAAATGTTACCATACCTTAAATATGAAAACTACCAATTACAAACTTATAAAAACTACTTTGGATAGACAAAAAATACAAAAAGTTTACGTACAAAATACATATGCATGTATCAACAATATATGCACCGTAATTAACTGATATGAAAAGGCATAGATTAATGCCACGCAAATATCGTGGGAAAGTGAAAAATTTAAAAGCTGTAGTGTGCAAAGTATTAAAGAAGAAAAAAAAAACCTCGACAGCACATCGATTTTGCGAAGCAGGCGGTATTGAAAAGAACAGAAATCGAAAGTAGCAAACGAAGACTATCGTCGAATGAAAATAATTGTACTGTCATCTGCCCCCGAATTATACACTGTTGGCGTCGTTGATGGCTACACACTATTTGTACTCAGCAGACTTCAAATAGGCCAAGTAAACATGCGAGCTTGATTAAATCAGTAGATAAAGGATTAAGTTGGCATTCGGTGTGTTGTGGACATGGACACCAAAACAGCAGCCACACATGTAATTCAGGAACTAAAATCGTCTCCAGCAAACTGCTTACATGAAGCACAGCATATTCAGCCAATACTACAACAGCTAGTACAACCCCGAGAAATTCTTCCCTCAGCCGTTACAGGAGTAGCTACGATAACAAAAAAAGAAGTTCAGCATGATGAGGAAACTGTGTTTACAGTTGCAGCAGCACCAAATCCAAAAACAACGTTGACAAACCCAATGACTACTACAACAGCTGCGGCGAATTTAAACTTGCCACCGCCCTCACCTCAAGTAAGTGTTGCAAACTCAGATATTGGTACATTGTGTTGTACACTACCAGCACCGCAATCATTTGCAACATCACCTTCAATCGCAACTCGGAACGTAGAATCCATAACAACGCAGACGCCGCATCCTTCATTGTTAATTTCTTTAGAAACGACGGCACCTGTAGGATCGTCAACGCCAACAACTTGCGCAGCATCAATGTCCACAGTATGCGATTTTGACTCCGACACTGAACTTTCCATTGTTGCAGCCGCTGCTACTGCAGCAGCTTCAACTAATGCGGCCGTTGTGAGCACAAACATAAAACCTGCCTCATCAACAAATTCATCACCACCATTAACGAATCTGGCGTCCGTAGTACAGGCTAGATCAGGATCAGTTACTACTACTAACGGGCACCATAACAATTCGAGCAGTGCCCAAATAAGTCTCAATTCTAAGCAGCAGCGTCAGCAAAAACGACGACGGGAACGAGCACAGCGTTTGCAAGCGGAACGCGACAGTCGATGCAATTCAACTGCTTTGAATGCATCTATGATTGGAGTCGGCACTAGTATTGGTACAGTTGGAGGCTCTAGTGTTATTGGATCACCTGCGACGACGGTGTTAATAAGTGGCGCATTGGGACCTGCTAATGGCATATTATATCATGGCAACAGTGCTGGCAGCATGGGCGAGGACAGTAATAACTCAAATGGTAATTTTACTAGCAGTAGCAATGGTAGCAATAATCTGTTGCCCCCAACAGACAGTATTGCATCATTGCTGCTAAACCCGCCACATTCTCCAGAATGTAGTTCAGGTCTTATGGCCACACCAAGTGATAGTGAAGGTGAATCGCTTGATGAAGATCTTCTCTCTACGTCATCGTCATCGACGTTGTTACTACCACGCGACAAGCCGCCTCCACGTCCGCCACCTCCAGTTCGACGAAAGTTGCCCCGTTCTCCTGTGCTTGAGGAAGAGATCATAGATGGATTTGCCATATTGGAGTTTAAGACCTACGAGGATCTCGAGGTAAGTTCTGACTTCGCTACTCCCTAATACTCATATTTTTGTTCTCATATTTACTACATTTTGTATCTTTAACCAACACATGCACTTCCAAAAGTTTGCCATTAAACTAGGACAAAAACGGAAAGAGAAGCGGCTTTCAGCACTTGAAGAGCTTACGTGTACTTACAGTATAGAAGAAATGAAAATGCCAAAAATTCTTGACACAGGTCAGCCGCATCCTCTTCGAGCAACCAATACCAACCTCGCCAACTTTTCTGTTAACAACAATCATCTTAAGGAAAGTAATACTCCTCAACGAACTCTCAGCACCGTCGGTATTGATAACATTACCAGCGCCAACAATTCAAATAACAGTACCATTACTGGTAGTTATTTGATCCCAGATACGGAAGCAGTAGTACGTTGGCGAACTCAATATCACCATCAGGAAGAACTTAGCGAGAGCGGCAATACCAATAGTAATAATAAAAACGCTAGTATCAAAACAAAAAATCAAAATCAAATTAGTAATAGTTGTAGCCAGCATGTAAACCAATCCAAGCAAAAAGACGCTTGCTTTACAAACGGAGGCCCTGTGACTGGTGCTGAAAGAACCAGCAGCGTTAATGGCTTGCTTGAAAACGGCATGAGTAATGTCGCGGTAATAATGGACATCGGCCGGCTCACGCCGCCTAAAGTTGCTACTCAGGAACGCAATGAAATAGGCAGCAGTAGTGACACCACCTCTAGTAGCACACTGAATACCATCAGTAGTAATGCAAACCAAACAAATAAAGTGGAAACGTCATTACAATCAGCTGATATTGGTCGTAACACCGAATATATTGCTATAAAGGGTACAAAATCGAATGATGCAGATGTAATACGAAACCACACTCATCTAAGTGCTATGTGTCCGGCACCACCGCAATCTCAAAATTTAAATGTGAGTTACAATATTATCATACTTGACTTTAGTTCTTTTATTCTAGAGCTGCAAACTATCGATAGTGTTATCAAAACTATCGTTGCGCGTAGAATATAGTTTTTTGACATGTCAGAGACCTTAAATAATGATTATTATTATCGTACTCTAGTAGAGTATACATTGCATTCGTGCAAATGTATGTAACAGGCAAAAGGAAGCGTCTCCGACGCCATAAAGTACATATATTCTTGATTAGCATCAACAGCCGAGTCGATATAGCCATATCCGTCTGTTTCTATGCGAACTACTCTGCCAGTTTTGAGGCCATCGAGCTATCTATCATAGACTTCTGTCTACTGTAAACTGGCTCATATGTCAAACTCGTCCAGATCGGACCACTATATCATATAGCTCTCATATAACCGACCGATTCGGAATGAACTCTTAGTACACCAAAATTGTTTGTTTTTTATCCGAATTGAACAAAATATGCTACATGTCAGTTTTAGAAACCTCCACTTCTGCTGACCAAAGTTGATCCCGATCGGACAACTATATCATATAGCTCCCACATGACCGACCGAGTCGGAATGAACCAAATTTGGTATATGCCAGTTTTTGATCCGGATCGGATAAAGCTCCCATATAACATACTGATTCGTAATGGTATAGAAGATTTGTAATAGTATACCTAATTTTTTTGTTTTTTGTTTTTATGCGAATTAAACCAAATTGGATAAAGTGTCTTAGAAGCCTCAGAATTTCAACCGGAAAGGGAAACCAAGATTTTAGATTTATTATGGTAATAATCTGCAAGGGTATGTAAGCTTCGGTTACCCGAAGTTAGCCTTTCTCTCCTGTTTTTATAATAAAACCGGTAATGATCACCGGCCCTGCTTTAAATCACCTCCATTCGTAGTTTTTGGCATTCTTAAAAACCATTTCGATATCTTCGATCGCTTACAGCTCTATCTTATACTATTCAATCATTTTACCAAATATATTTATGTCTGCTTTATAAATTCTCAACAGAAGCGAAATATCGTAGAGATCAGTGAAGCTAGTGTCGCTGGTGCGTGCTCAGTATTGGAAATTCAAGACTTAGCTACCACTTCAGTACGGGTCATTAATAAAATGCATAAGAACGACCACGAGATTAAAGAACGTTTTATTGATGTGAGTTTTAAGCATATTTGTCATATTAACATGAAGGGTATCTTCTGATAAACTATTTAATCATTTACGATAAAGTCACAAAACACATTCGGAACTTAGACAGCATGTATCATTTTATATATTTTCAAGCGTAGTCACTAATTTAATGTTTTTTTATGCATGGTATCTGTAATTACGTACCAATCCGCAATATCTATATAGATTATTTATCTTCGTTTTTTATTTTGTTCACAGCCTATAAATCATTACAGAAGCACTGGCAATACAACCAAGACCGTACGTACCAATATTAACAATATCGACATCAATAGTAATATGAATATTTTGCAGTGTGATAAGGGGATTGAAGAGAATAAGGTGAGCTTCTTTGTTCCGCTTTTATAAGTGCATTTCTCGTCACCAAGATTAACAACAAAAATGTTGTGTTTGAGAGCTTTAGAGTCAGCTATAATGTATATTATTTGTCTACAATTTATCTCCTTAGGGCATTAATATCTGACCGTCCACTTGTTTACTCCTGTGCCATGCAAAAGCTATGTCGGTTGGGTGGCAAAGACGACGTACGCATTTCACATAAGCTGTGCGCCACTAAATAAGACACCCCCGATTCTGTTTTCTATTGTCCACTCTAGTAGAGTAAACTAGTATTTATTCGTGCAAATGTATGTAACATTCAAAACAATGCGTTTCCGAGCTCATAAAATATATATAAGTACAGTCGAGTCGATTTAGCCATGTCCGTCTGTCCGTCCGTATGAATACCTAGATCTCGGAGACTATAAAAGCTAGTGTCGCCAAATTTGGTATGTAGCCTCCCCTGATGTTTCGTCAGATCAAGTGTTTCAAAATTGTGGCACGCCCCTCTCGCATTCACAAATCGATAAAAACCTTATATCTGCCACAATTTTTGACACATTTATTTGAAACTCCGGTTATATGTGTATAAGCACATAATCTGCCGACTTGCCAAATTTCTTATGATCGGATAGTATTTGTATTTTGATCGGATAGTATTTGTTGTACAAAAGCATTTTGTGTGAGAGCACCTCACCACCACAAAGACAACAAGTCAGAACGCGTTTTTTTAATATTTTGTCTACAATTTTTATCCGATCTTAATAAAACTCGGCAAATAAAGTTTTGCGGGGGCGGGAAGGGGGTGGCAAAATTTAAAAACAAACTTAATCTGACGCCCCACAAGGGGAGGGTACATACCAAATTGGGTGTCTCTAGTTCTTACATAGTTCTTACTCTAGTTCATGCGGAAGAACAGACGCACAAGGCTAGTGAGCACATGAACTAATCTCTCAGTTTTAGGGCTATCCAACTGAAGTTTTTACCATCTTTCTGCTGTAAGCTGTACATAAATCCAAATCGTCCAGATCGGACCACTGTATTATATAACTGACATATTACCGACCGAATCGGAATGAACTCTTAGTACTCCGGATTTTTTTTTTTTTTGGGTTTTTATCCAAATTTGGAACGTGTCAGTCTTAGAACCCTCTACGTATGCTGACCTGAATTTCAACCGAATCTGCAAGGGTATGTAAGCTTCGGTTACCCGAAATTAGCCTGCCGTTCTTGTTTTTATTAAAGTTCATTTAATTGTTTGACCAGAAGGAAGATATAATCCTAAAGTATGAAATATAAAAAATAATTATCTGACAGAAATTGGCAAAATTGGGACCCTATTTCTGCACCTTTTTAAGAGAACATGATCATATGGACTCACATTGATCGAACTCTTTTGTTATTTTTATTTTATCTAAGAAACTATGAATTAAAAAAACTAAAGTGAGCGGCGGGTTTGTATGAGGGCCACTTTTAGAAGCGGGCGTGGCAAAAAAATAAAATAAAGTTGATCTGATAAACTTGGTTTGGGAGCAGTTGGCGGTAGAGTTAAGTAAAGAGTATATTATATTCAAGAAGAAGTATTCATGGAGAACACGCAAACAGAACCCTGTAAAGTACATATATATATTCTTATATTCTTGATAAGAATCACCAACCTAGTTTTTGTGTTTGTTTGATAATTCCACAGGAATGATCATAAATTGCGCATATGTGCAAAAGCATAAAAAAAGATCAATGATGGCTTTTTGATAGAAAAAGCGTGAACAACAAGCGTTTGCGGTTTATGCTCCTAGGGATCATAGAGGCATATTTGGTGAATTTGTTTCACTTTCGATAAACAACAAGAAAGGATGGCTAACTAAGCGAAGCTTATATCCTTGCAGAAATATTTACTATAACAACTACGGAAAACGTAATAGACTGATCTTGATTAAATTTCTAAACAAAAAAAAAAAAAAACATTTGGTTCAATTCGTATAAGAAACAAAATGTTTTTCGTACTGGGGTGAGTCACAGAAACTCTACAAAGTTATACAGTTTCACATGCAAACACTTCAAAATATAGCTTGATACTTCTACTGTTTATACTTCTGAAGATACCAGAAAAATTACAAAGGCTGCTAGATTTTATGCGTAGTAAATGTACAAATGTCAATAGTTTTAATTGTCGCAGCAATCAGCGATAACTTTTGTTTGACCCTAAAAAAAAAAATGCAAACAAGAACGGAACGCTGTCTTCAGTAACCCGAAGCTTTGATACCCTTGCAGAACTATAACAAAGAAGAAAGTCTAAGTTGCTGATCCTTATAAAATGTTGTCAACTGACGTGAGCCTTCCTAAACGCTCGTTTTTTGCTTTATTTCTACTATTGCTTCTCAAAAGACTCGTTAACAGAAATAGCAATAGCTTGCTTCAAATATATTATATGATATAGTGGTCAGAAAGAAATTTGGTCAGCGCACGTGGAGGTTTCTAACACCAACATGTACAAAATTTGGTACTAACAGTTTTCATTGTAATTCAGCCAGCTATATGGGGGCTATCTGATATGGTGGTCCGGTCGTGAGGATTTTTAAATATGAGCAGCTTACCATCAGGTCGATAGCTTCAAAACCTATGAACCTCTAGTGCAGGTCGATAGTCGATAGTGCCACCACTGCACATTAATCTTGGACTGATCAAAGACCTCGTAGAAGCATCGGATGCGGGAGGTGAAGCAATAGAGTCGTAGTCATGAAGATCAACTATTTTTTCGTATTTGATTAGTTCGCTCAAGTATATCGGTTTTTTTGCAATCAATATGCCAGCTTTTATACATCAATTTTTCTTCGGAGTAGTGAGGTCATTAAAATTAAACTTTTTTTTTTATTTAAAAGTTCAACTAAATACATGTCAATTAATATTAATGTATATTAATATACCTTAGATTTGGTTAGGTCATAATATGCAGATGGAATATACTTCTAATTTTATTCACCAATTTTTTTTTTTTGTCATTTGACTCGGCGTGTCATGCTTACAAATAGTCAAGCCCACCTGTGAAAAAAGCTAAAAACCAATACTAGATTTTAAAAATTCTTTTAAATAAAAAAGGATGGCTAACTCCGAGTAACCGAAGCTTACATACCCTTGCAGATTCGGTTGAAGTTCAGTCAGCATATGTAGAAAGTTCTACGACAGAAACGTTCCAAATTTGGTTTAATTCGGATAAAAAAAAATCCAGTATACTAAGGGTCTATTCCGTATCGATCGGGTATATGGGAGCCTTATGATATAGTGGTCCAATCCGGAGAAACTTTGGTTAGCTGACGTGGAGGCGTTTAAATTTGAAATATACCAAATTTGGTACAAGTTGGATAAAAACCAACAAATAATGGTGTACTAAGAGTTCATTCCGAATCGGTCGATTATATGAGAAATATATGATTTAGTGGTCCGACGATTTTGACAGCAGAAAGAAGTCTATAATACAAATTTCAACTCGATATCTCTAAAACGAAAAGACTAGTTCGCATAGAGACAGGCGCATGCATAGACGGAAATGGCTATATCGACTCGGCTTGTCATGCTGATCATGAATATATATACTTTATGGGGTTGGAGATGCTTCCTCCTATGCGTTACAATTATCGTGACAAAATTAGAATACCCTTTGCAAGGGTATACAAAAAGTCGTGCCATAGAATATTTTTTAGCTAGCTTCGGCTTGCCGAAGGTTATATACCATTCACATTGTAAATATATAGCAACCGATCTAGATCAAATCTGATCGGTGGGCCTGGGGTTACAGGGGATACACAAGATACAAGACGAATTTATATGTTAGCTATATGATGTAGTTGACAGAATCATCTGGTAAAAGTTTCACACGGGCGGACGCACATAGTTATATCGACTCCCCTTGTCGTGCCAATGCAGACGCTCTCTAACTCTCTCTCTTTCTCTCTCGCTCTCTCTCCCTCTGTCTCTCTCTCTCTCTCTCTCTGATCCACGGGGCGAGCATAGCGCCCCTTGGCCAGAAAAAGGAAAACAAATTTGTTAGCGCCATCTATGATACAAAGCTTTCATCCATTTATATCCATTCATTCTTTTATATGACAGCTATATGATATAGTGGTCCGATATTCACGATTTTTACACAACTTACAGCAAAAAGAAGTCTATGGTGAAATGTCGATAGTTTCAAATCTGAGAGACTAGTTTGCTTAGAAACAGTATGACAGAGTAGAGCCCTACAGACAGATGGACAGACACACGGACAGACAGACGTATAGGCAGAAAGACGGACGTTTTTGTCTATAATTATTATCCGATCTTAACAAAATTCGGCGAATCGGTAGATTATGTGATTATGCATATACAAACCGAGTTTCAACTAAATTCATTAAAATTTGTGGAAGATATAAAGGGTTGCGGGGCTGCGAGGGGTAGTTGCAAAATGTTAAAATAAACTTGATCTGACGCCCCACAAGGGGAGTCTACATACCAAATTGGGTCTCTCTAGCTCTTACAGTCTCCGAGATCTAGGTGTTCATACGGACAGGCAGACGGAGAGCTGTTGAAGCTGATCAAGAATATGTATACCGAGTTTCAACTAAATTCATTAAAATTTGTGGAAGATATAAAGGGTTGCGGGGCTGCGAGGGGTAGTTGCAAAATGTTAAAATAAACTTGATCTGACGCCCCACAAGGGGAGTCTACATACCAAATTGGGTCTCTCTAGCTCTTACAGTCTCCGAGATCTAGGTGTTCATACGGACAGGCAGACGGAGAGCTGTTGAAGCTGATCAAGAATATGTATACTTTATGGGGTCTTATACGTTTCCTTCTACCTGTTACATACATTTGCACGAATACAAAAATCACAAAATGCTACATACTTTTGAGTATGTCGAATATTGAATAAATGCGGAGTACGAGTATATTATGGTGGGAATGTTGACTATAGCGGTCTTTTTTTTTTTGTATTAGCCTTTACGTTACTTGGCGTTACATCATATAGATTTCCATTGTATATTTCTTAGTGATGAGTGTCTTTAAAAATGTATTTATACCAAAAAAAAAAATAAATAATGTTGGCTTCTATATTAGTATTAAACAAGAGCGGAAGGTTGACTTTAGGTAGTCGAAGCTTATATATCCTTGCAGAAATATGTTGTTTGTTCTATGATGTCCAATCTGGATTAAATTTTGTCGGCGGGCGAGGTGACTCTTACATAGATGCCTACCATATTTGGTCAAATTCCGATAAAAACAAAAAAGCTTTCCATTAATATTAATTCTGAATTTTTCGGTATGGCGGTTATATGAGATAGTCGTCTGATATTGATGAGTTTGACATATGAATAGCTTACAACCGAAAAAAAATGCTGTTCTTATAAATGTTGTGCATTCATTAGAGTAGTTTAGACAGTTATGAATTAATTTCGTTATCTCTTTCTCCTTTGTGTTAAGATGAAATTTGCGAACAACCCGAAGCTTTTGCAAACTAGTTGCGCATAAATTTGTATATTTTTTGGTTATTATACCCTGTTACAGAAAGAAGTGATACGTCCTGTCGATTGCTAGTGCATTCGGTGTTTGTGCCGCTGTTGGAGTGAACTGTGGTGTGAGTTTTCGTTAAATACAGGTAAAATATACAAGTAAATAGATAGATGATGTAGTAGTCCGACTTAGGCAAAATATAGCTGACTCACATGAAAGTTCTTAAAATACACATAATATTGAAATTGGATAATTTTCAATTAATAAGAAGTGTTTCGGATCTAATTTGATGAAATTCTGATAAGAAACGTAAAAGTTTTCTATATTAAATGTTTATTAAAAAATAGAATCAGTACTAGGGCAGCTTTGTGATATAGTAGCTTAATCGGGATCAACATTTTTAATCAGACGAAAAAGCATTGAACCTGTTGTTTTTGAGCCCTGTTCTCAACGCTTCTGGCATAGTTGCTAGTTGAAAGCTAATGCTCATGGTTAGACTCAACTACTTGTTTAGTGGTCTTGCCACGTCGGCGTCGTATGCCACAAAAAGAGTCAATTTCTACGTTATCTCATAAAAGTAATGTAAAATTGTCATATTGCTCTGCCGTAGTGTCGATACTTCTTTTTCAATAAGATAGAATGATCTTTGTCAGAGACTTTGTTAGTATCTTAAAATATAAAACTGTATCATAGGATGCTAGCTGGGCCCTTATTCTTGATGATTGCAAGTGCCTGATAAGTAAGTCTCGTGTTTACTTTCGAAGTCTGCTAATGATTTTACAATGAATAGTGTCTCATAGCATTGAATGTCGTCTATAAATTCTGTCTTCCCAAACATATTTTTTCAAACGATATGTAGCCCTTGTCCTTTCCCTGGTCCGTATTAGTATATAATAAAAATTGCGTTGAGATCGGTAAAATAGGTGCAAAGATATAACGAATTTATATTATCGCGTGTGCCACGCCCATTTTTCGAAAACGATTTATAACCCTTGACCTTCCTCTATACAGTAAAAATTTCATTGCAATTGATAAAGTAGGTGCAAAGATAGAGGAATTTTTATAGTCTATATGAGGGGGGTTCCACGCCCATTTTCGCATAACGATATATAGCCCTTGACATTTCCGAGGTCAATACTGTACAAATTTCATTGCAATCGGTTCAATAGGTAGGTGCAAAGCTTTGACGAATTTGTATTATCGCCTATATGAGGATGTGGTGCCACACCCATTTTTTCAAAACGATATATAGCCCTTGACCTTTCCCTGGTCCTTCCCTGGTTCGTATTAGTACACTGCAAATTTCATTGCAATAGGTGCAAAGATATGACGAATTTGTACCATCGCCTATATGAGGGGTTGATCCCACACCCATTTTTCCAAAACGATATTAAGCCTTTGATATTCCATTTGTCCGCATTAGTATACAATATAAAGGTCATACGATTTTTTCATTAATTCTATAGTTTTTACCCTATCAATGTGGATATCTTGTTATACCATTCACAAAATACCTTTTTGTCAGAAAGCTTGCAAGTTTGCAAAAGGAAGCTTTTCGGACTATATAAAGTATATATATTCTTGTTCAGCAAAATTAGGGGAGTCGATACAGCCATTTCTCAGAAGTCTTAAGTTCGAGATTCTTCTAGATTTATCGATATTCATATACCTTTAACTCATTATATCGATATATTTATATATATAGCTCAACATACATAAATCGATAACCGAATTAGTATGCGATACAAATCGGTCCGATAGGTGCAAAGATATGAAGCATATTTTTTATTTGCCTATATAAGGGGGCGGTGCCAACGCCCATTTTTCGAAAACGATATACAGCCCTTGACCTTCCCTGGTCCTGATTAGTATACAGTAAAAATTTGATAACGATCGATAATAGTTTAGGCGCCTATAAAGGACAAACAGACAAGCAGACATTCATTCTTATATATAGATATATAATCTTAATCAGCATGCCAAGAGGAATCGATATAACCATGTGTGTCAACACAAAGATCTCAAAAGTCTTAAAAGCTACAGTTTTTAAATATTTATGCTGGTTAAGTTCGAGTTTCATACAGATCAGACATCTATGCGTATGTTACACTATATATTAATATACTATATATTATATAATAAAATTATAATTACTAATTATAATTAAATCATGTTTTTTTTTTAGTTTTTACACTATCAATGTGGACTACTTGTTTTTTTATTATTCTTATCTATAACTTTTATATTGTTGGTTTCTCCTATTTCTATAGTTTTGAAAGATGCTAAAGATTTGTTATCTTGTTTATGTCCTGTTTCATTTCTAAGTAATTTTTATACCATTCACAAAATGGTATATTAATTTTGTCAGAAAGTTTGCAATGTATAGAAGGAAGCTTTTGTTGATAAGCACGATAAGGGGAGTCGATATAGCAATGTCCGTCCGTCCGTTCGTCTGCTTCAATCTTAAGATCTCAGAAGTTTTAAGAGCTACATGGCTGAAATATTTACTAGATGGTTCTTTGGTCTGCACGCTGATTAAGTTCGAAATTCATCTAGATTTATCGATATACATATACCGTTAACTAATTATATATATACATATATATATATATATATATATATATAAGGGAGTTGATATAGCCATGTCCGTCCGTCTGTGCGTCAATGAGATTGGTATATAATCTTCGGCAAGCCGAAGCTAGCCTTCCGTTTTTTTTTATATTCGCACTCCAGTATTCTTTTAATTTCCATGCAGTTTTTATTGTAATTTGTTTAAACTGCTTTTAACAACAACAATTTGATGCCGATATGTAATAATAGTATTAAGTATTTTTGTAATCACCAGGAACTAATACGCATACACCCAACTCTAAGTATGTAAAGTATATAATTTTGTGAGAAAAAAACGATTAATTGTTGTAGTTTGTGGATACATCATCATCATTACATACATAATGAAGAATTAAATAATTAATGAAAACAAAAACAAATTGAGTTAACATAAAAATACACCATTCCAGCTGCTTGCTTTACTGCCAGTTTGCTTTTATAAAATTAATTAGCCCATTTGTGGAGCCATCTTGTGATGGGACATCATCGGGATGCTCAAGCTCCGGATCAATGGCCTTGGTCAGCTGTTTGGCCAATTCAACGCCCCATTGATCGAGAGAATTGATGTCCCAAATGATGCCCTGTACGAAGATCTTATGCTCGTAGAGCGCAATCAGTGCGCCCAAAGTGAATAGTGATACTTTTTTCACGACAATCGAATTGGTCGGCCGATTGCCCACAACGACCTTGTGAGGCAGCAGGGTTCACCAGTTCATTGAAACACAGGCCACTTTTATCCAGCTCCTCGCTAGCCTGTTCAGATGTTTTTTGCACCATCAGTGCCTCCGTCTGCACAAAGAAATTGGATAGTAGAATTTTGTGGTGCTTGTTACGGGCAACGGGATTTTGCGATTGTGCGTGAGCAATAAAGTCGCTTAGAATCAAGCTAATACCCTGATGTATCAGCTGATAGAAGGCGTGCTGGCCATTTGTGCACGGCATGGCCCAGACAATCGGTCCGGTGTTGAACTTGACGGGCTTGCCGTTAACCGCTTTGCTAACAACTTGCCGTTGCTCTCTATGTCGCCCTGCTGGTCGTAGGGCAGCTGGGCGTGGGTTTCGGCGTTGTAGAAATTGGAATACCAAATGTCATGCACAGCCAGTATAACAGGAGCATTCTTTTCTAACGGTGCCGTCTTAATAATGTGCACCGTCCATCAGGTGTTCGAAATTCTCACAACCAATTGACAGATAGATGGACAACCCAATGGCTGACCACAAAGAATAGCATCCGCCTACCCAGCCCAAAAAGCCACACATATTTTCGCTATAAATGTCAAAAGCGGTCACTTTCCTCTTGTTGGTGGACAGCGTCGATATTCGAAACGAACTGCGAGTTCTGGTTTGAGGCGCTGGCTTATTAAATGTTGGTGTTCACTGACCGCGTGAATAAATGGTAATTTTTTAGTTCTTTGGTCCTTGGTCTTTGGTCTTGCAATGCCTGAACAAATTCCGTTATTGTTGAAGAGTTTATTTTTATACGACTAGCTTTACATTACCACTATTTTTATACCACGTGTTCCCACATTCGGCCGAAATCTGATTTAACAATCTTCTCATGTTCGAGCAATTCAATATTCTTGAAAGGATTACATATCCCGTTTTAAATATTTCGCATGTAAAATAGAAATAGAATAAATAGAAATCAAACATCTGCTGGACTTGTGTTTTTTAATGAGAATTTTGTTGCTACACATACCAATAAGATACCCATGCCGGATATCGACTCTATGGTAGGTAAAATAAAAAATAAAAATAAAATAGTGTTCACTCTAAAACAATAATATATTAAGAGAGAAAAACGTTTCATATTAATGTTCACTCGCTCTCTGACTTTTGCTCAAGACGGTTTCTATTTTTTTAACGAAAGGCTTCTAGTGCACTTAATAAAGCTGCTTTAAATTGTGCAACTAAAACCAAAAGCTGAGCTATAATCATAAGCATACAAGTGCAACCAATCCTACACTTTCTTTTGTGCTGTTTGTTGTTTTTATTTAAGCTTGCGGTCGGCTTGTAAGCCTATGCTGTTTTTAGACTCTGCTTGCTTGTGATATTTCTTTGTGTTTTTAGCTATTTGCTATGTTGCGGTTTTGTTGTTGTTGTGTCGTTTCCAATCCATTATTCTGCTCGCAGCCGCACAGTGAGAAATTTTATCATTCCTGTTGCTAAATAATTTTGTGATCTCAATTTCAATAGCTGACTGCTACAAAAAGTGGCCCTTCCAAGGCTAATTCTTCCGAGCCTATGCTTTTTGTTGGCTTTGTCATAATACCATTCAGTTGAAATGTGCCAGTATCAATATCCATGTAAGCGATTATTTTACAAATAATCATGGGTTAAAATTTACATGTGAGTTGTGTCGTCCTGGTGAAGCCAAGTTGCGTTTGTTCTTAAGGTACGCACAGGAAGGCTTTGATGCTCTCCACGAGCCAACTACTCCATAGTCCATACAGGGGCTGCCTAATACGGACGCTGTAATGGGGTTGGGCCAATCTGGAGAGGGTGTATAGCACAGAAATTGAAAGTTCCTTGTCTGAGCAAGGTCGGAAATTGTTCCCCCTGTCGATCTTTCTAGTGTCGTGCCCTCATGATCGGTGACTTTTTCCGACAGCAGCATGCCATCTGCTGTGGCTGCCCTGCCTAGACCTGTTATCGACAATCCAAAGCCGAAGATGGTCTTTCTAGGCTAGCCGTAGATTCTACATCAGAAGATGTTTCCGCCTATGTTCAGACCAAAACTCGTTTACATAGTGCGAGGATTAAGGTAGAAAAGTTAAGGTTTAATGTTACGCGCAATATAGCTTCCATCAAGATAGCTGTTAAGGTAGCCTAGAAACAAAGACCATCTTCGGCTTAGGAACGCCGATAAGAGGTCTGGGCAGAGCAGCCACCTCAGTAGCATTGCTGCTATCGGAAACAGTAAACAATACAGAGAACGCGACACTTGAAAGTTTTGCAAGGGGAGCACTTTTTGACCTTTGCACAGACGAAGAACCATCCCAATTAAAGCGTCCATACTATGCAGCCTTCTTTGTAAGGTGTGGCGACTGTAACTATCGAGCGGACGATGAGTGAGAAAGCCTACTCCAGTTCAGGAGTTTGTAGCACTATATCGACAGGGGCCATAGAGACTTTATCTAGAAGAGATCTATCCAGATCATTTACTCTTTAGCGCTTAAGAGACTCCATATTAAAAGATGAGAAATTGAATGCGAACGTCGAGAATGACGTATTTAATTGCTTAAAGCCAACGTGGAGAGCATTAAAGCCTTCCTTTACGTTCCGCAGGAACGAACGCAACTCGGCTTTAGCAGGACGACACAGCTCACATGTAAATTTCAAAACATGATTATTTGTAAAATAATCGCTTACACGGACACTGATTTTGGCACATTCGAAATGAATGGTGTTACGACAAAGCTAACAAAAAAGATAGGCTCTGAAGAATTACCCTTGAAAGGGCAACTTGTTTCTGTCTTTATCACTGCCTCTTATATTCCTCCACGTTCTGATATTTCTGTTGACTTGGATCTGCTTAATGCTATTCAATCGATCGCGTCAATGCTTTCTGATACTGTTGATTTGTTGTTGATTTTTTGTGATTTCAACAACTGTGATGTCACTTGGTCTTCTGTAATCGACTCAGCCGGTTTGATACCTTCAAGGCAACACGAATTTGTTGATGGCCTACTTGAATCCTTATCTCAACTTCATTTTGTAACAAACTCATTGAATCGCCAACTTGATTTGGTATTTGCTTCTTACCCTTCCATTTCAATGGTCTCTAAATTCAGTCCGCTTTTGCTTCCTGAAGACCCGTTTCATTCATCATTACACGTTTCTATGGATATTCCTCTTCCTGTCGTATCTGCATCATCCAGCTCGCCAGCTAGAACATATTCATTTAGAAAGGCTGATTTCGCTTGCCTTAACAATGTCATCCTTCAATCAGACTGGTCGTACTTGTACAGATATGGACAGTGCGGTAGACTTCTTCTACAAAATCCTTTATTCCATTTTTAAGGATTTGGTTCCGCTCAGTAGTCCTGTTAGGCTTAATAAGCCTCCTTAGTTTACTCGCAAGTTGTCTAATTAAAAAAATATTAAATCCAGACTCTAAGAAGTTCAAAGTCTCGGGAAGGTTCTCGGACTATTCGCGTTATATTGCTGCTCGTTCAAGGTTCACTGTCATGAATTCCGAGTGCTATAATGCATGTAGGTTACAATTTTCTCAGGGCCCAAAATAATGTTATAACTTTGTTAATTCTAAACGAAAAACATCTGTCCTACCTTCTTCTTTATTTTATAAAAATACGAAAGCAAATACAGATCAAGGCAATGCAAATTTGCTTGCGCAGTTCTGTCAAACAACTTATTACTCTCTTAAGTATCGGTCTGATCAGAGATATCCTTATAGCTAATAATATCCCACCTGCCCTAGTTACTGAAAGCTTATTGCTTAATGAACTTAAGTCTATTAAGCCTAACTTTTCCCTGACGGCGTTCTGGGGCGTATTCTCAGATTCTGCGCTGATGTACTTTGTAAGCCGATTTGGAAGCTTTTTGATTTACCTGTGAATTCTCCGTCTTTTCCTTCTTTCTGGAAGGAGTCGCTTATTATGCCTCTCCATAGAAAGGGGAACAAGACTGATGCCCAAAACTACAGAAGCATATCAAAACTTTTTGCTATTCCTAAGCTTTTTAAAAAAAACTGAATTTCACAATTACAACATTCGTCTGGTTCTATAATTTCATGTGTTTATGAAGCGTAGGTCTACCATCATTAATTTACTAGAATTCTCTTTTTTTGGAATACAAGGATGTAAGAATAAATTTTGAACTGACGTCATTGACACCGACTTCATCAAAGCATTTGACTCGGTAACTTATTCATAAGTTGAATCTCCTTGGCTTCCCATCCCATCTTCTTAAGTGTAAGTGGATTTCCTTGCTTAGGTTCTATCCCTTTCTCGTGTACTAATGTATGCCCACGACGTTAAACTTTGCTTGTCCTTCAACGACTCTTCCTCCCACTTAAGGTTGCAGGTAACCTTGATTCTTTCTAATCGTGGTGTCAGGTCAATTTACTAAATCTCAACTCTTCTAAATGCAAAGCTATGTCGTTTTGTCTTAGCAGACCGCTTCAGACATAGTACCTTCGTAACGATATGCCCCTTGATCGGATCGACACAGTTGATGACTTGGGTGTTCTTTTAGAAATTCGATTTACACATTTCAATTTCCGTTAATAAGGCTGTGGGTGCTCTGGGTTTTATCAAGCGATGGTCGAAGGAATTTGTTGATCCTTATACAACTTAACTACTGTATACTTGTCTGGTCCAAACTATTTTAGAGTACGCATCGTGTGTTTGGTGTCCACAATACAGGAATCACCAGAACGCATTCAATCTGTTCAATAGAAATTTGTACTGTTTTCTCTCCTTGGGTTGAATTGGGACCCCATTCGTATTCAAGTAGGCTTCTGGTAATAAACCTTCAATCTTTTGAAAATCGTAAAATGATGCTTAATGTTATCCTTATACATAAGCTGATTAATGGCGAAAGTGTCTCACCGTCTTTAATTATCCAAATTAGGTTTTGTGTTCTTCGTAGAACTACTAAAAATTATGTGCCTATCTTCACATTGCTGAATTTAAACTATCTCTTTCATGTCTTTGTTGTAACTACACTACAATAATCTCTTTCACTTTATCTCTTGTATCGCAAACAAAAGATCTATACTAACGCATTTAGATAGCAGATAATGTAAATTGTTTATAGCTTGTAGTTTCGTGTCGCTCGTTATGCGGCTGCGCCCCTCAGCCGGTTGGGCGGGAGGTGGGAGCTTCTAGCCTGGGCTTCGGTATCGCGAGTCCACTTGAACGTGGAGGGCATTGTAAGTCAACGTGCGGTTATTTTGAATGCTATAGTTATATATAACATAACCAGCTTGCAGATAAAAGAATCTGGTAACAATTTCAGGTTGACTTACAGACGCACGATTCGACTGATTTACTGTGTGCAAATTGCTCACTAAAAAATAAGTTTCAAAATGACTGTTTTCCCAATGTATCTGAGTAAAATTGATATTTCTGCACTATCGCGATATTTTATACCATTGACAAAATGGTATATTAATTTTGTCAGCAAGTTTGCAACGCACAGAAGAAAGCGTTTCCGACTGTATACAGTATATATATTCTTGATCAGCACGACAGGAGGGTCGATATAGCCATGTCAGTACGTCCGTCCTTCTGTTTCAAACCCAAGATCTCAGAAGCCTTAAGAGCTGCAGAGCTGCATTTTTTACCAGATGGTCCTTTTGCCTGCACGTTCTGCATCCAAACTCATCAGTCAACTATAACATATAGCTACCATATAACCGTTTGTTCCGGAATGAGCACTTATCAGCATTACTTTTCTGTTTTTCATCCAAATCAAAACAAATTCGTCTTGTACAAGGGATTGTATCCACTGTATCCTCACGCCCACCGACTAGATTTGATCTAGATCGATTATGTATGAACAATGTGAATGGTATATAATCTTCGGCAAGTCGAAGCTAGCCTTCTTTTCTTGTTTTTAAATTTCCATGCAGTTTTTATTGTAATTTGTGTAAACTAATTTCAACAACAACAATTCGATGCCGATATGTAATAGTATAATAGTATTAAGTATGTATGTAGGCAATGAGATTTCATCATCATTCTGCAAACCAGGAACTAATAAGCATACACCCAACTCTAAGTATGTATAGTATATAATATTATGAAAAAAACGATTAATTGTTGTAGTTTGAGTATAAATCATCATCATTACATACATTATGAAGCTTTAAATAATTAATGAAAACAAAAACAAAATCCTAATCAATAGCAAACATACAACATTGAGTAAACATAAAAATACAATATGCCAGTTTGCTTTTATAAAATGAATTAGCCCATTTGTGGAGCCATCGTGTGATGAGACATCATCGGGATGCTCAAGCTCCGGATCAATGGCCTTGGTCAGCTGTTTGGCCAATTCAACGCCCCATTGATCGAGAGAATTGATGTCCCAAATGATGCCCTGTACGAAGATCTTATGCTCGTAGAGCGCAATCAGTGCGCCCAAAGTGAATAGTGATACTTTTTTCACGACAATCGAATTGGTCGGCCGATTGCCCACAACGACCTTGTGAGGCAGCAGGGTTCACCAGTTCATTGAAACACAGGCCACTTTTATCCAGCTCCTCGCTAGCCTGTTCAGATGTTTTGCGCATCATCAATGTCTCCGTCTGGGCAAAGAAATTGGAGAGTAGAATTTTGTGGTGCTTGTAACGGGCAATGGGATTGTGCGATTGTGCGGGAGCAATAAAGCCGCTCGAATTAAGCGAATACGCTGATGTATCAGATGATAGCAGGCGGGCTGGCCATTTGTACCCGGCTCGCCTCAGACAATCGGCCCGGTGTTGTACTTGACGGGCTTGCTCTTGACCGCTTTGCTAACAAACTTGCCGCTGCTCTCCATGTCGCCCTGCTGGAAGTAGGCGTCAAAGCGATGTAAGTCCTGGTCGTAGGGCAGCTGGGCGTGGGTTTCGGCGTTGTAGAAATTGGAATATCAAATGTCATGCAGAGCCAGTATAACAGTCAGTATGTCTTTATCATTGCCTCTTATAGTCCTCCACGTTCTAATATTTCTGTGTACTTGGGTCATCTTAATGCTATTCAATCGATCGCGTCAATGCTTTCTGATACTGTTCAATTGTTGATTTTTTGTGATTTCAACAACTGTGATGTCACGTGGTCTTCTGTAATCGTCTCAACCGGTTTGATACCTTCAAGGCAACATGAATTTGTTGACGGTCTACTTGAATTGTCCTTATCTGAAGTTAATTTTGTAACAAGCTCATTGAATCGCCAACTTGATTTGGTATTTGCTTCTAACCCTTCCATTTCAATGGTCTCTAGAGTCAGTCCGCTTTTGCTTCCTTAAGACCCGTTTCATTCATCATTACACGTTTCTATGGATATTCCTCTTCCTGTCGTATCTGCATCATCCAACTTGTCAGCTAGAACATATTCATTTAGAAAGGCTGATTTCGTTAGCCTTAACAATGTCATCCTTCAATCAGACTGGTCGTACTTGTACAGATATGGACAGTGCGGTAGACTTCTTCTACAAAATCCTTTATTCCATTTTTAAGGATTTGGTTCCGCTCAGTAGTCCTGTTAGGCTTAATAAGCCTCCTTAGTTTACTCGCAAGTTGTCTAATTTAAAAAATATTAAATCCAGACTCTAAGAAGTTCAAAGTCTCGGGAAGGTTCTCAGACTATTCGCGTTATATTGCTGCTCGTTCAAGGTTCACTGTCATGAATTCCGAGTGCTACAAAGCATATTTGCATCGCTGTAGGGTACAATTTTCTCAGGGCCCAAAATAATATTATAACTTTGTTAATTCTAAACGAAAAACATCTATCCTACCTTCTTCTTTATTTTATAAAAATACGAAAGCAAATGCAGATCAAGGCAATGCAAATTTGCTTGCGCAGTTCTGTCAAACAACTTATTCCTCTCTTAAGTATCGGTCTGATCAGAGATATCCTTATAGCTAATAATATCCCACCTGCCCTAGTTACTGAAAGCTTATTGCTTAATGAACTTAAGTCTATTAAGCCTAACTTTTTCCCAGGCCCTGATGGCGTTCTGGGGCGTATTCTCAGATTCTGCGCTGATGTGCTTTGTAAGCCGATTTGGAAGCTTTTTGATTTATCTGTGAATTCTCCGTCTTTCCCTTCTTTCTGGAAGGAGTCGCTTATTATGCCTCTCCATAGAAAGGGGAACAAGACTGATGCCCAAAACTGCAGAGGCATATCAAAACTTTTTGCTTATTTCATCTGCTCTGCATTGGTTTATGAAGCGTAGGTCTACCACCACTAATTTACTAGAATTTTCTTTTTTTGTAATACAAGGATTTATGAATAAAATTTGAACTGACGTCATTGACACCGACTTCATCAAAGCATTTGAATCGGTAACTTATTCATAAGTTGAATCTCCTTGGCTTCCCATCCCATCTTCTTAAGTGTAAGTGGATTTCCTTGCTTAGGTTCGATCACTTTCTCGTGTACTAATGTATGCCGACGACCTTAAACTTTGCTTGTCCTTCAACGACTCTTCCTCCCACCTAAGGTTCCAAGGTGACCTTGATTCTTTCCAATCGTGGTGTCAGGTCGGTCAATTTACTAAATCTTAACTCTTCTAAATGCAAAGCTGTGTCGTTTTGTCTTAGCAGATCGCTTCAGACATCGTACCTTCTTAACGATATGCCCCTTGATCGGATCGACACAGTTGATGACTTGGGTGTTCTTTTAGAAATTCGATTTACACATTTCAATTACCGTTAATAAGGCTGTGGGTGCTCTGGGTTTCATCAAGCGATGGTCGAAGGAATTTGATGATCCTTATACAACTAAACTACTGTGTACTTGTCTGGTCCAATCTATTTTAGAGTACGCATCGTGTGTTTGGTGTCCACAATACAGGAATCACCAGAACGCATTCAGTCTGTTCAATAGAAATTTGTACTGTTTGCTCTCCGTGGGTTGAATTGGGACCCAAATAGCCCCACCCTTCAAGTAGGCTTCTGATAATAAACCTTCAATCTTTTGAAAATCGTAGAATTATGCTTAATGTTATCCTTATACATAAGCTGATTAATGGCGAAAGTGACTCACCGTCTTTAATTATCCAAATTAGGTTTTGTGTTCTTCGTAGAACTACTAAAAATTATGTGCCTATCTTCAGCAATGTAATTTAAACTATCTCTTTCATGTCTTTGTTGTAACTACACTACAATAATCTCTTTCACTTTATCTCTTGTATCGCAAACAAAAGATCTATACTAACGCATTTAGATAGCAGATAATGTAAATTGTTTATGGCTTGTAGTTTTTCAATTCATTGATAGTGAGCGAGCGAGTCCGCGCTGTTTTCCCATCTTGCCAATCGTGTCGCTCGTTATGCGGCTGCGCCCCTCAGCCGGTAGGGCGGGAGGTGGGAGCTTCTAGCCTGGGCTTCGGTATCGTGGGTCCACTTGAACGTGGAGTGCATTGTAAGTCAACGTTCCGATTTTATTGAATGCTATAGTTATATATAACATAACCAGCTTGCAGATAAAAGAATCTGGTAACAATTTCAGGTTGACTTACTACAGACGCACGATTTGACTGATTTAGTGTGTGCAAATTGCTCACTAAAAAATAAGTTTCAAAATGACACTTTTCCCAACGTATCTGAGTAAAATTGATATTTGTGCATTGCTACTATCGCGATATTTTATACCATTGACAAAATGGTATATCAATTTTGTCAGCAAGTTTGCAAAGTACAGAAGAAAGCTGTATAAAGTATATATATGCTTGATCAGCATGACAGGAGGGTCGATATAGCCATGTCAGTCCGTCCGTCCTTCTGTTTCAAACCCAAGATCTCAGAAGCCTTAAGAGCTGCAGAGCTGCAATTTTTACCAGATGGCCCTTTTGCCTGCACGTTCTGCATCCAAATTCATCGGTCAACTATAACATATAGCTACCATATAACCGTTTGTTCCGGAATGAG
Source organism: Hirtodrosophila duncani (assembly GCA_037043425.1). Taxonomy (NCBI): domain Eukaryota; kingdom Metazoa; phylum Arthropoda; class Insecta; order Diptera; family Drosophilidae; genus Hirtodrosophila; species Hirtodrosophila duncani. Next base: position 27,281 of record JBAMBM010000813.1, read on the forward strand.
CACTTATCAGCATTACTTTTCTGTTTTTCATCCAAATCAAAACAAATTCGTCTTGTACAAGGGATTGTATCCACTGTATCCTCACGCCCACCGACTAGATTTGATCTAGATCGATTATGTATGAACAATGTGAATGGTATATAATCTTCGGCAAGCCGAAGCTAGCCTTCTTTTCTTGTTTTTAAATTTCCATGCAGTTTTTATTGTAATTTGTGTAAACTAATTTCAACAACAACAATTCGATGCCGATATGTAATAATAATAGTATTAAGTATATATGTAGGCAATGAGATTTCATCATCATTCTGCAAACCAGGAACTAATAAGCATACACCCAACTCTAAGTATGTATAGTATATAATATTATGAAAAAAACGATTAATTGTTGTAGTTTGAGTATACATCATCATCATTACATACATTATGAAGCATTAAATAATTAATGAAAACAAAAACAAAATCCTAATCAATAGCAAACATACAACATGCTGCAGATTGAGTTAACATAAAAATACAATATGCCAGTTTGCTTTTATAAAATTAATTAGCCCATTTGTGGAGCCATCGTGTGATGAGACATCATCGGGATGCTCA